>OY757022.1:65237913-65240413 GCA_963580285.1 Lucinisca nassula
GATCAAAACATTTTCAAAGGGGCATAACTCTGTTAATATTTGGTGGTCCGTAACCTCGAAACAATATGCGCTGCTCCACATCACGGTTTAGATATATATGCTTGACTGGATCTACACTGCTGGCGGTTAAAGCTGGACCATTTTTTAGGGGGGGGGGGGGTTGTGGTGTTACGGCCCTTTCAATATTATTTCACTTAAATCGAATCACAGCGGGGAGGGACCTAATGATTAAGTCAGCGCTCTTATCCACTAGGCCACGGAGGCCCGTTACCGGAACAAAATGTTTACAGAAATTTAAGAAGGGGTATACTTTTAAAAATATTTAGCGAACCATAACCCCAAAAAAAATATGTGTTGCTCCACACCATAGTCAAACTAACTATCAAGTTTTAGCAAGATCGAATGTTACCTGCAGGAGAAGTTGGTCACAAACAAAAAGTGTGCAGAAATTTTCAAAGGGGCATAACCCAAACAATATTTGGTGGACCGTAACCTCCAAAGAATATGCACTGCTCCACACAATGGTCTAACTATATATCAAGTTTCAGTTCGATCGGATCTAAATTGTAGGAGGGGTAGCCACAAACAAAATACTTACAGGAATCTGCAAAGGGGCATAACTCTGTTAATATTTGTGAGCTATAACCTCGAATCAATATGCGCTGCTCCGCACTGTTGTCAAACTATATATCAAGTGTCAGCTGAATCGAATGTTAAATGTAGGAGGAGTTAGCCAGAAACAAAATGTTCTCAGAAATATTCAAAGGGGCATAACTCTGTAAAATATTTGGTGGACCGTAACCTAGAAATAATATGCGCTGCTCCCCATATATCAAGTTCCAGCTTGAAGGCTCTAAATTGCAGGCGGGGTTAGCCGGAACAAATTATCAAAGGGCCATAACTTTGTTTTTATTTAGTGGGCCATAACTAGATCACCCGCCAGTAGATTGGACTGCACGAGCTGTAACCGACCGCGCATACGTATTGGTAAACAGCTTAGAAAGACTAAGCCTGTGCATGCAAAGCGATGTGAGCCAAACAGTATTATACATATAAAAATTTTGGTTTCATTGGGCGGCAGGGCTTGAGATGTCATTTCATCTCTGTCGGGTAAAAGTCCCACAAAATAGGAAACAACGTCTCCAAAATTACCTAAATAGTGTTGACTGGGACGTTAAACCTCAGTTACTAAATCACTGACCACGGCAGTAAGGGCCCCGCATAAAGCTGTCAAAGTTTTTGTCAGAATGTATGTCTTGTGATGTATGTGTGAGAAGCTGCCGGCCTCGGTAGCTCAGTCAGATGCGTGTCTGACTGATGATCAGGAGGACGCGGGTTCGATACCTGCCGGGGTCGACAACATTATTTCGTGGAGATTGATCATGAAATCTTTTCCCCCTTCCGCTGTTTCAAGAAGGGCAGTTGTCAGTTTCTGGCGAACTATGCACTGTACTGATTAACCACTTACGTGTACGCCTGCCCAGGAAAAGTGTGGATAGGTAAACTGACCGGCTCAAAAATGACCCAAAACTGTTGACTGGGCCGTTAAACTCCAATTCAAACAAACAAATGTGTGAGAAGTTTCATGAGAGAAAGGCAAATACTATTGAAGTTATGACCGAGGTTAGGTTTCCTGGTTAAGGCATCAATTACATGTAGGTCTTGTGATGGTATGTGTGTGAGGTTCCATGAGAGTAGAGCAAATACTTTTGAAGTTCTTATTGTTAAGGCGTGACAAATAGACGGACAAAAGCAATATAGCTATGGTCTTTTGTCAGAATCTAGGTCTTGTCATAGTTAGTATGTGTGTGAAGTTTCATGAGAGTAGGGCGGCAAATACTTTTGAAGTAATGACCGTGAGTTAGTATTTTGGTTAATGCTTGGCAAACACACGGACAACAGCATTATTAATGCACAGATGAGGGAAAAACATCAGGCACGACAGACCAAAATACCAAAAGGACGTTCAGGTTTAATCCTACTCACATTATCCAATATTGCTTCCTAGGCCTTTGGGGTCCTTTCGAAGACAGCTATGTTCTTCTAATGTCTTATATACTCGTAAGAAGCATATCAACGAAAGATGAGCTATTTTTATTACATGTTTATTTCATTTCGCATCGACTAAGCCAACGCAAAATGAATTGAAAATGAAAAAATACTTCATTACTTCATTTTGACACGTATCAGTGGGGGCCTAACAATATGGGCTGCTCAACATCATGGTCTAACTATATATTTATCAAGTTCCAGCTTGATCGAATGTTTTAGCCAGAAACGACATGTGTACAAAAAAGTTCAAAGGGGCATAACTATTTGGTGTACCGTAATCTTGAAATAATATGCGCTACACCACCTCATAGTCTTGTGATGGTAAGTATGTGTGTAAAGTTTCATGAGAGCAGGGCAAATACTTTTGAAGTTGTGACCGAGATTAAGGTATTTGGCTAAGATGTGACAAACACACGGGTATAGGTAAAATAGTTATGACCTAACAATA